>KZ107850.1:717153-731298 GCA_002116315.1 Epicoccum nigrum
TTGCAGTATTTGTATTGTGGTGCGATGAACAGGAGTGTGTCACTAAGAGACCGGTGGCGCGGGGTAGAAGTGGGGTAGGACGGGGAATGGGGTGGGTAGAGGGAGGGAAGGGGGAGAGGGGGCAGGTTTATGGGTATAAGTTTGTTAAGAGGGGGTAAGTGTGGGGCATGTAGGCACTAGGGAGTGAGGGTGATGGGTGGAAAGGGGTTTGATATACAGTGTTGTAGGTAAGGAGTTGTGAACCGATCATACGTCACCATTCTTACACACTAATTCAATCCATGCGTATGTATATACTCTAGAGACAATTTCGTCTTCTGAGATTAACCCCCCCTCCCCCCACTCTACAGCAGTAGCTCTCTGTCCCTACCACCACAGAAGCCGCTCAGTCACCCCAAGCCCGCACCACCGCAGCGCAAAGAAAGGCAAGGCAGGCGCAGCGCAGATATGCACCCGCGAGAGCGACCATTGGCACTGCAGAATGCGAGGTCCGAGAGCCGATGTGGTGACTAACTTTCTTTTCACTTTACTTGTAATATATTCATTCCGGGAGTATCTAGAAACGCAACAGACGCTGCACGAACTCCTCAACGCCAGCACAGCACAACACTACCTTCCTCTCTGCCTTTCCTCGTAGCATCGTAGCATTAAAGCAAGGACAACACGTCTAAGCCCCCGCCCTGAAAACCACACTCCCCCCGTGGCGCATCCTGATCGTCTCCCTCGCAGCCATGACGTGCAGCGCGCGCGCAAGAGACTGCTCGGAGTAGCCCTTGCCATCGACGAACTCGCGCTTGAGCGACGAGAGGTTGACCTGCCACCCGATGGGCATGCGGCGTCGCAGCTCGTCCTCGACCCTGTTGGTCTCCTCCATGAGCTCTTTGGAGCTCTGGCCCTCGCCTTGCGTGACGGCGTCCATGGTGGACGCGAGGAAGAGGCGGATCGCCTCGTCGACGTGCGACTCGTCCGCGATAGGGGAGAGGGAGAGTTTCGCCAGCGACTCGGTGATGCGGATGATGGCCTCGAGCTGGCGCACGGTGATGGGTATGCTGCTGCGCTGGTTTGCGTTGATCTCCGAGGCGTGCACTTGCCGCCTGATGCTGACGAAGTGCGAGCTGAGCTTCTCGGCGGCTTCGGGCGAGAGGCGTGGCGCGCACTTTTGCCGGCAGTATGTGATGTAGCGCTTCATCTTCTCGATTGGGATCTCGGCTTGGACTTGCTCTTCGACGCCGCGTCCGCCCATGGCAATGCCCATGACGTGCTTGGCGATGCGCTCGTCGCGGCCGCGGTCGTGTTCGTCTCGTACGATGAAGATCATGTCGAAACGTGACAGAATGGTAGTCTGGAAGTCGATGTTTTCGCCTGGTGTTTTCATGTCGTCATAACGTCCGAAGATAGGGTTGGCCGCCGCCAGGACTGACGTTCTCGAGTTCAAGATTGTTGTGATGCCGGCCTTGGCGATGGAGATGGTCTGCTGCTCCATGGCCTCGTGGATCGCCACCCGGTCTTCGTCCCTCATTTTATCAAACTCGTCGATACATACGACACCACCGTCTGCTAGTACCATAGCACCACCCTCCAAGTAAAATTCGCGTGTGTTGTGGTCGCGCTGAACGGATGCTGTCAGACCGGCTGCGGACGAACCCTTTCCAGACGTGTAGATGGCAATTGGTGAAACCTTCTCAACGAACTTGAGCAGCTGGGATTTGGCCGTACCCGGGTCTCCGAGAAGTAGTACGTTGATGTCGCCACGGAGTTTCATGCCATCTGGCAATATTTTCTTAGAACCGCCCATCAACAAGCATGCAATTGCCTTCTTAATATCCTCGTTTCCGTAGATCGAAGGCGCGATACACTTGGCGAAGACCGAATGGATGTCGGGCCTGCGACTCATTTCCAAAAACTCTTGCTCCTCCTCTTCTGTGAAGACTGCGTTTCCCTTATTTGTGTGGTCGACATCGGCGTGAATGCCCACTGCTCTGATGTAGGGATTTCGAATCGCGACAGCTGCGCTTGACGACTTCTTCGAGCCCTTTTGTTGGTAGATATCGAAGATGCCCATCACTGTGCACCGTGTGCCGGGCACAACCCTGTTCGCGAGGTATCGATCTGCCGAGATCATAATGTGTCGCGGCAATTCTCCGACGGGCACCTGATCAGGTGCTTCCTGAAGCTTAAGCACCTGCTGGTCAATGAATTGACAACGCTCGTGCATGACGTAGTATGGATCAAGAGGGCACTTGTCCTCGCCTTCGCCCGCCTTGCGCGCACATGTCCGCGGAAGAGAGACACCGGCGAAGCCACCTGATACAGGAAGCATCTCTTCGTGTTGGCAGTTTCGGCACCGAATGGCCAATACTGTGGATTTGGACGAAAGTGTCGAGGCGCCGATAACGATACCAGGTATGCGCACGATATGCGAAACGTTGTTCGCTGTAAGGTCGCGGATGGAGAGCTCCGAGGCTGACGAATGGAGCAGCAACTGGTGCTCGGGAAGCTTCATATTCCTTTGCGAAGGGTACACAATGCGTTGTGTGCAGGTCTTCAGGGCTGCTTCGAACTGATCAAGGTCAGCGAAAGGTTCACAAAAGGTGTATTCAGACATACAAGAGGCAGAACCTCGGCGGGGTCTTGCTGAAGCTTGTGCGCAAGCTCCTCATCGTACGAGATCAGGTGTGCGATATCGATATCGCAGTAGTACTGCTTTATGAGAACATTCTCGCGAATCTGGTCTCTGTAAAGAAAGACATTGTCTAGGTGGAAATCCATGACGAAGTCGACCAGCTGTTGCTGAATCCGCGATGGGGTGGTGCCATCTTGGCGCTCATCGCCCGCCTGGCTGCCGAAGATGCTGATTGAGTATGCCGTTTGCCTGTCCGTCATGGTGTATGCTGTTGTGTATGAGGGGTCGAGCAACAGAAAAGTGGGCGGTTGATGCGCGTGTGTTCCCCCGGCGACGCTCGCGTCTCGCGTCCAGACGCGATTTCCACTTAAACCCCAATGTGGCTAGCCCTCCCTTCTCTCGCGTCGAACTACGACTTCCTCCCATCGTAATTGACTTCACCACCCCCAAGTTACCATCATGTCTGTAAACTTTCACATCGCGCTCATGCTGTAGTACCATCTCACGTCTGTCGTGAGCGATGTGTATCGACAGTGGAGCGATGTGTATCGACAGTGACCTTCACACGTCACTGCCTCTTCCCTGCCCTTCATAGTGAAGAAAGTGGGGAACAAGAGTTATCGATTGAGACTACAGGCAGACGCAGCTAAGTCAATATACGCTAGTATCCTTGGCAGTCACCACCACCACCGAGGCGCAGGTGGATTCCACCAACACATAGTCCCTTACACAGCACAGCCTCGTGGCTGGTGTACGCTTTCGTGCTGATGAGATCGAAACCAGGTCGATATGCCTCTATCCAACAGATGCCAATGTGCCCGTGAGGGGGTACCTCAGTGGGTGTTTGCGAAAAGTTACCCTAATCAGGACCTCCCTTCTAACGCGATTTGACCCAACTCCAAGGATTCAAAGACGACCATGTCGTCGGGATTCAGATTTGTGAAAGCTTTACTGAAATTATGGCAACAGTCCTAAGCTTCGAGACATGTTTACAAGGCACATGCAAGAAGACAGGGTTCCTGCTCGATATGGATGCTGATCCTACTCAGTCTTTGTACCTTGATTATGCTCTTGGCGAACCCGCTTGCTACTTTCCACCAAGGACGCCTAAATCGACAAGACTGCTTGAGTATTGGCATCTCGCGATTTCCCCGTGGTATTGTAGACCCAGTGTGGTACACGTGGAGTTCTTTTCGACTGTCATTGACTGTATTCCTTCCCAATATTCCAGCGCCTTGGACCTCTCACATGCTGTCCAGTGCAACCAACACCACGGCAACGCAGCGGCCACTCAGCTCAGGTGGAAATCCTGGCGCTACCATCTCCAGGCCCTAATCCCGCAAACCTGGTCTCTGCTCACTCCCGATGCGCCCTTTCGCACTTGGACTTTGTTTCCATGGAGAACGTTCCTTGAGAATGGGTAATTGACATGTCGAGCCGATACTTACTATGATGCTACTGTAGACTTTTAGCTGTCTAGTTCTTTCCTACGGCCATTGATCTCCATGATCACCAACTCTTGAAGTTCAAGACAGTGGATGGCAAAGCCGGCAGTCGGCACCAGATCGCATGGCAAACTGCTCGTTTTGTAAGTTTCCGCTGGCTTTACTTTCGATGAATCCCATAGATGAGCATCACGAACACCTCGTGGTAAAATAATCAAATCCCATTGGTTCCTGTCGATCCTTGCATTGGGACAGCGCCGAGAGACACTGGGGCGGAACACCAAGCTATACCAATCTTGGCACAACGGCGCCAAGCGAAGACATGAGTGTTCCATGGTCAGCGGAAATATGTGGTACGAATAGAGCTGCTGCCGGTAACTTGCAACTCATCAACTGTCTCGAGTGCGAACTCGCCCGTGCTTCCAAGAAGCCAAGAGGATACGCCTCTTTCTTGCGCGGTCTAGCTCTGTTCCTGAGCACTTTCCGCTTGCCTGGGTGGGAAGACCAAAGTGCACATGAGACGAGTTTGACCGAATGATTGGACCACGGTTCAAACGTGGCGTTTGACTGATCTCTGATGTGAGCATAGTGGTAGTGAACTTGTGGCGAGCTGTGCGGTATATAGGGCGCACATTTTCCCTGGTAACTCAGATATCCAGTCGTCGACCAACCAGTCCAACGGGACCTTCGACAAGTTCGAATCCGTGAAGATGCCTGCGCTTCCGCAGTTTGACTACCTTTTTGCCATTGGTACTCTCTTCGCATTCCTCGATGCCTGGAACATCGGTAAGCACTCTCCACCGCTGATACTTGCCACCCTGCTTCTCCAGGCAAGACATGATACCAGCGATCCTCCAAATGTAATGCTCTCTGACACAAATCGGCAGGTGCCAACGATGTGGCCAATTCTTTTGCAACCTCCGTTGCTTCGCGCTCACTCACCCTCAAGCAAGCCATGTGCATTGCCTCCGTCATGGAGTTTGCTGGTGCCATGCTCGTAGGCTCTCGTGTTACCGACACTATCCGTACCAAGGTTATCTCCATCGAACTGTTCGAATCTGATCCATCTGTTCTTATGCTTGGAATGGTCTGCGCCATTGTCGGTTCCGCCACCTACCTTACCATGGCAACCAAATTCACCATGCCTGTCTCAACTACTCACTCCATCATGGGTGGTGTCATCGGTGTTGGTATTGCTGCTGCGGGACCTAATGGTGTCAACTGGTCCTTCAAGGGCGTATCGTCGGTCTTTGCTGCATGGGGTATTGCACCTGGTATTTCCGGGTGTTTCGGTGCCATTATCTTCCTCATCACGAAGTACGGTGTCATGCGCAGGCAAAACCCTGTAAAATGGTCGTTCGTCATGGTCCCTCTCTACTTCTTCCTCACTTCATTCCTACTGGCTCTCCTGATCGTCTGGAAGGGTGGATCAGCTAAGATTAAGCTCACTGACTACCAGTCCGTCGGTGTTGCTTTCGGTGTCGGTGGCGTCGTTGCTGGTATCATTGCGACATTCTTCATTCCTTTCCTGCATCGTAAGATCATCAAGGATGACTGGGAGCTCAAAGGTTGGGAAGTCATCAAGGGTCCTCTTCTGCTCCGACGCCCCGAGCCTCGCCCACGCCCCGAGGGCTGCACCATTGGTCTCATCCCGGACTTCTACGAGGGTCACTTGACGGCTGAGCAGCTTGAAGCTAAGCGCGCCAACCAAGATGTCGCGACACTCCCCTCTCCAAGCGACAACATCAATGATCCTGAGAAAGGCATTACGCAAGTCTCGCAGTCAAAGATGGACCGCAGTGATTCCAACACCACGCCCATCCCTGAGCCTTCCACAGCCGCAGTCAACGCAGCCCCTCTCCGCCAGCTCTCCAAACCCAAGAAACAGCCCCCTCCTGGCGCCTGGTACACGCCTGGGGTTATGTGGTTCTGGGCGAAGTACTTCGCCCTGCGCGGTGTCGAGCAGGACGTTGTCGACCAGCAAAAACACAAGGACTTCCTCTCGGGCGATATCGAGAAAATCCACTCGACAGGCGAGCACTACGACAACCGCGCCGAGTACACCTACTCCTTCTTGCAGATTCTGACTGCCTCAACCACCTCCTTCGCCCACGGTGCCAACGACGTCTCCAACGCTATTGGTCCTTACACTACCATTTATTTCATCTGGTCTACGTAAGTCGTTAGTCTTATAATTCAAACCTGAACTTCGACTGACAACACTCAGCGCCAAAATCTCCAACAAAGTCCCCGTCCCCCTCTGGATCCTCGCCTTCGGCGGCGCCGGCATTGTCGTCGGTCTCTGGACCTACGGCTACAACATCATGCGCGCGCTGGGCAACAAGATCACGTTGCACTCGCCAGCGCGTGGGTTCTCGATGGAGCTCGGTGCCGCCGTCACCATCATCATGGCGACCAAGCTCGCTCTCCCTGTGTCGACGACGCAGTGCATCACCGGTGCGACGGTCGGTGTGGGGCTGTGTAATGGGACGTGGCGGACGATCAATTGGCGCATGGTGGCGTGGATCTACATGGGGTGGTTCATCACCTTGCCGTGCGCTGGGCTGATGTCGGGGTGCTTGATGGGTATTATTCTCAATGCGCCTAGGTGGGGTGGCGGTGTTTGATTTGTTGCATTGGAAGTATGAGTGTGTTGGGATGTGTACATGGAAGATAGTTTGGCCCTTTTTTGGGCTCGTGTTACTGGGATACATCATTCTTACCTGTTCGAAGTCAGCTGGATACCACATAGAAGGTTGAACTTGATTACTCTGCCGATATCGCTGTTCGGCGTGTTTTTTCTCTTCCAAACAAATTGTCTTCAAGCACGTTCATGAGCCTGAGGATGTACCATGCTTTGTGTCAATGTGCTGTACGGTAATATAACATGCGCATCAAAGCACCAAGGTCACTTAGCCGAACCTCTAGGTAACCCATGTTGTTCATACAGAAAGTACAGAGTCTACTTCCTTGACTTCCTTAAAGAACCAAAGGATCTACCAGACTACTCGAAGGGTAGGTAATGTCACCTTGACGATACACCTACCATGTCTTACCACAAGGACGCTAGGCAACTCCTGGCACCCGAGCAGCAAAAAAAAACTTTTGCGCAACCGGATCTCTTCCCTCAATCATCTTGTCTATGCATTCTTACTTGCAAAAATACGTAGCCTCTGAGAGGCTTGATTAGCCTTGCTTCCTCAAGCCTCCACCCTCAAAGCTGAATCGACGTTCGACAATCTCCAGTCATCGGGTCCTCAGTGCGAGCAAAAAGATCGACACCTGTGTGATTCGAACACACGCTCCCGAAGGAAATGCCTGACTATGAATAGCAGGGCATCGCGTTAACCACTCCGCTGTCGGCCGAAAATGTCAGTGTTTGCTATTATTGAACTCGTTGATGAGCGTAACTTACCCAAAGTGCCATGGTTTGATTGGTTGATGGAAGACATGCAACTCCCATGGACTATAAAATGAGCAATGTGCGGGGTTGAGAAACCGTTGAGCAGCCCCATCTTACGACACGTCAAACATGAACGGGCGGACAATTTGGTAGATCCTCACACCAATCAGCTTTATGATTATACGCGATAGTAATGCACAGCACTATCCACCCCTTGCACTGATATGGAGGACGAGAACCCGATGCAATGTGGTTGGTTGATCCGCCCGCTGCATGGCGACAGGGTTGCGGGGCTTATCTCGCGAAGTATTGCATGCCTTTCTAAACATATCGCAGCAGTTGGACCCTGATGCACGTGTGGTGTTCATTGAGGTCTTGAGCAGCCTCGGACGCCTGAGCCGAACAGCTTGCAAAGCCGATGCCATTCAGGAGACACCAAAAGGTCGCACTGTCTGGCAGCGAGGCGGCGCATCACCAGCCGACAGCGGCCAGCCCTAGCCCTGACACGGTTCACTGTGACGTGACACGTATGGAACGCTGAGCACAGCCAGCAGCTGCCACTTCATCAATGTGGACGATGCGATGCGACGCACGGTAATATCGAGCAAGCCCGTGGCTGTCATCTCGCGAGAGGGCTTCGGCACTTGGATAGTTGACAGCGGCTCCCAGAGATTGTAGCGGAAAGGGGAAGCTTTTGCACTGTTCTTGCGTTCAGGCGAACCAGGTTTGCGGGGAGCGCACATGGCTTCCCCGTAGCGAGGCCTTAGTCTCAGCTGCAGCCACTGGTCTCCCGGCAAATTGGAAAGCTTTCTGACGCGTGGGCAGGTCTGGTCTAGGGCTTTCTGCTCACAGCACCGAGTGAACTGCAATTGCAATCAAGTGCAAGTCGTGTGCGACGGCCTTTGGACGAGGAGGACTTGTCTGGGGGCCTTGCATGCGAATACGCAGCCGTTGGGGGCTGCTTGCTCGCTCGCTTACAGCACGCGCCGTCCTCGGTGGTGCTCGCTGGCCTCGCACTCGGATGTAGCAGAGCGCCAAGCGGCAGCGAGTGGCGTTGACTGGTGGGCGGATCTTCGCAACATGTGATGCGCATTCTGACATGTGAGAATCACTGCACGGCTTTGTGGACGCCAATTTGCTGCACGCCGGCCAGGGCTGTCTCCCTCCTCTCATCTGCATCTACATCTGCATCTGCCCTCAGCACCGTGCCGACCGCCCGCCGCCGCAATCATCCCAGGTCCAGGTTCAGGTTCAGGTTCGAGAGTCGAGTCACAGCAACGACGCGCATGGCCCTTTTGACCTTGGACACCTGACGTCGTTGCATCGTCAATTCCCCGTCCGACTCGGAGCAACGCGCAGGCGGAGCCTCCTGCCGCTTTGAGCGACCCCCGACCCATTCGAAGGAACCGCAACGGCAATCACGAACGCAGCCAGGCCACAGTGTGTATCGCAGAGGGAGCCTGGAGAAGAGGATATTGTCGGCGCATTTGTGATTGTGTGTAGTGCACTGTTGGACCCGCGTCGGGACCGGTGGGGCAGCGGCTTCGACGTCTCGTCCACGTCCACGTCCACGTCCACCTTGCGCGCGACTCAGCGCCCGCCGCCGCGACCATGCAGGAGGAGCAGCAGCGCCCTCCTCCACCGGCCTACATCCAGCACGAACCAGAATCTCTCCACCTGCCGAGTGTGCCCACGCATGTGCCCAACCCCAACCGTCTGAGCAGTGGCAGGCTGCCGGGCATCAAGGCGCTCGACCTGCCCGATGCGACTGCACGACACACTCCGCGCAACTCGATGGAACTGAGCCCTCGTTCGGTGACGGACGGGTCGCAATGGGGCTCGTTGCCAGCACTGCACAGCGCAACCTTCCCCAAGGTGCCAGAGGGCCTGCCTGTCGACATTGGAAGCCCCATGGACACAGCAAGCGTGCTGAGCGCCCAGGATGAGGCTGCGCGCAGGAGGGAGACGAGCGTGAGCATGGACGACCCGGACGTGCGACTGGCAGCAGAGGCGCTGAGTGGGCTGGGCAATCCAGGTGCGCAGGCTTGATATGTATGCTTTGGTGGTTGCAGTGTACTGACGTTCGAGTAGACTTCGTCCGATCACCAACCACACGATCCCTCACCATGTCAGCCCGTGAAACCCCCGCCGAACCCCAGCAGCCAATGCTCTCGCTTCTGACTTCGAACCATCCCTGGCTCGGCGGCACCATCAGCGGCTCCCTTGCCGCCTACAACCTGACCAAGGATTATTCTCCACGCTTTGTCAAGTACGGCGCTGAGCTCGTAGAGCGCAACGTCGGCTCACCCATGGTGAATACTGTCTCCTCCGTAGGTCGACGGACAGGCATGGAGAAGAACCTGCGTCGCTACCTCGGCGAGCAGCACCGCCGTCCATCTGACCTCGAACAAGGTGATGCAGACGCCCCAAGGAAGAGGCAGCGGGCTCGCAGTCCAGCCAATGCCGACGCCATGGAGGTTGACTCTCGCACCTCATCACGCACGCGTGGAGGGTCTCAGTCATCCTGCAATGAATCCCTTCCTGCATACGACGACCAGCGGTCTCCCAACTACGAAGAGAATGCAACCATGACCGATCCTTCCACACCTACCGGCAAGGAGCCCGAGCGTCGTCAACAATCCACCGCAGTGCAGGACCGTCGTGTTGCCTGGTCCACACAGCTCATCATGACCACCTCTGGTCTCGGTGTCGCCCTCTCCGCCGCCTCACTGCGTTCTCTAAAGCAGTGTCTTCACCTATTGCGCGGCGCCACGAGCCACATCGACGGCGTGATGCGCGCGCTGAAGCTGCTGCTAGCAGAGTACGAAGCCGCCCTGCAGCACCGGCGCAACAGCGACGCCTCGGACACGCAGCACGTTAAGGCGGAAGAAGGCGAGGAGAAGGACGACGAGGTGCGCAAGATCGCCGAGAAGATCAAGACCCTCTCCAGCGACATCTGGCAGACCCTCCAAGGCGTAGTGCAGTCCGTATCGCGCTACACCGGCGGCGCCCTGCCCCAGAACGCCAGCCAGGTCGTCCGCACCCAGCTCCTTTCCGTGCCCCAACGCTGGCAGCTCGCGGGGCGCAGGACGGCGGGCCAGCCGCGCGACGAGGAGGCCGGCGAGGGTGAGGCCGTCCGCGGCGCAAACCGCATGATGGCGTTCGCCATCGAGGGGCTGGACATGATGGGCCAGATCACCACCGTCGTCGACGGCACCGTCCAGTCTGCTGAGTCTTGGCTGGCCCGCATTGGACGCGCGCCGCCGAGCAGCCACGGCGAGTCGAGCGGCGAGAAGAGGGCGATTGATACACCGCAATTGGCCAGTGGGTTTCCCGCTGAGCAGAAGCGGTAGCCAAGAGGACAGTGAGGAGAGTCGGGGGGTGGGGGGCAGATTGAGCGTGAAGAGCGCGGCGAGAGGGAAAGCCATACCCCGGATTGCCGAACCGGGATTCTCCTTTCCTTTGTTACAAACAAGGTTTATTTACCCATCGAGCGAGGCGTCGAACCTACATGTGCGGTTTCGGGTACTCAGGATTTCGAGTATCTCACACTGTCCCTCTCGGAGCAGGATTTTATTTCGTCTTCAAGTCAAAAGCTTTTTTCACAAACCACCATATTGGAGAAAACATCGGCTGCTTGAGCGTTGGCGAGTGGCGCATATTCGGATGTGACGATCATAGCCTTTTTGTTTTTCTCGATACTACAGTAAACTTCATCTTCGATAGTTGGATGGGGGTGGGTAGAGAAAATAGTGACGCTTTTTGTCTCTTGATGCTGTGCTCTGAGATGTGTGTGTGTGTGTGTGTGTCTCCAGCTCAACGCCTTGAGTTCTTATGCATGTTTTGCTATGCCCATTGCTGGGTTCATGATTGATGCTCCTCGTGGCTTCCTCACAGTACCTTGCTGTGGTTGACTGATCACGAAGGCCTCTCAGGGTTTAATTATGAGAAAGAGGAAAGAGAAGACAGTCAACGAATAGTATAACTATCTTAAAGTTTTTTCCTAATTACCAATTACCTGTAAATACGATCTACAGTACCTCTAGCTATCCTAAATCTTGCAGAGTGCTCGGTTTTCAGTTGGTCGTGGCAATGTGCTGTAGGTACTCAGTCCTTCCTTCTTCGCATCTTGTTTGTGACCCGGGGAATCTCCGAAAATGGCGCCGAACGACACGACATCCACCATAGATAGTCAACTCCCAAATGTCTCCACGGCGAGCAACACGCGTTCATGTAATCACTCTCAGGCATTGCATGATCAGATCCACACCCTGGCAAAGCCAGCGGACCGTTCTCCGATGTGCTTCCATCACAACATCACCCTTCATCTGAAACGTGAAACAAGCTTCCATTAATCCACGACCCCGGGTCCGGCACCGAACCTCCTGCCGACATTCATCTCCACGACATCGTAAATGCGCTGCAACTGGCTAAGTACCTGCGATAGCAGGGTAGAGGCCTTGCGATATGAAACGAACCGTTGGTGGGATATATTGTGGGGAATTGTACATCGCAGAACGTTTCGTACTAACTAGAGCTGACGCGGATAGGAGTGAAGTTCGAACTTCGAAGAAGCTTTTTGAACCGCAAGAGACTGCAGCACCTCGTATGCTGTGCTATACAGAAGCTTTGGAACATGCGCATGGCGCTGTCAGCGACTGGGTTGGTGCAGTAAGCTTCTCTGCCATGATAGATGGATAGTATCTGTGTCCCGGCTGGGGACTTACTTCGACACGGAGAAATTGTGGGAGATAGGCAAATGGATCGACCCCAGGATCAATGCCCATATGCCATCGTATAGCTACACGCACACTCGGCGTCCCGTGTCCAGATTCATATACCCTGAACAACTCACGATGCGATCTCTCTGGCCTTCTAACAGTCGCTCTTTCTCTCTACTCTTTCTGTCGTTTTCTTCGTCCAGTCACTCGTTTCCTGCTGAGCAGGTCTCTTTTCTATCATGCAATTCTCTTCTCTCATCGTCGCGGCTGTCGCCCTTCTCCCCACCGCCGTCCTAGGTCAACTTTCCGGCAAAGTAGGGCCACTTACCACCCATGCTGCCAAGTCGAAGGTCAAGACCTGCAGTGTTTTGGATTATGGCGGCAAAGCCGACAAGAGCACTGATATCGGCCCCGCACTGCTGAAAGCCTTCGCGGCGTGCAAGACGGGTGGCACCGTAGTCGTCCCCGCCGGCGATTATGCCATGCAAACTTGGGCTACATTTGAAGGTGGAAAGGCGTGGGCGCTGCAGCTCGACGGCGTCATCTACCGCACTGGAACGGACGGGGGGAACATGCTCTTCATCCGCAATGCGAACGACTTTGAGATGTTCAGCAGCACTGGCAAGGGCGCTGTGCAGGGTGAGTACACCAATCACGGTCTCCAGGCCAGATGTCCTAATGCTCTCGTACAGGTCTCGGATACCAGGACCACAAGAACGGCAAGCGCAACGGCGCCCGCCTCCTGCGTGTCGAGAAGACAAACAACTTCTCCGTCCACGACATCCTCCTTGTCGACGCGCCCATGTTCCACTTTGTCATGAACACCGTCACAAACGGCGAGGCGTACAACATGGTCATTCGGGGCGGCGACTGGGGCGGCCTCGACGGCCTCGATGTCGTGGGCACAAATGTCTGGATTCACGATGTATGTACTTCCCCTCAAACCCTATCATGAGACGTTTCCAGCCACTCTAACACGATTCAGATCGCAGTCACCAACAAAGACGAATGCGTCACCGTCAAATCCCCCTCCACCAACCTCCTCGTCGAAAATATCCATTGCAACATCTCGGGCGGCTGCGGCATAGGCTCCCTCGGCATCGACACCGCCATCTCCAAAATCCTATACAAAAACGTATACACCTGGAAGTCGAACCAAATGATGATGATCAAGTCCAACGGCGGCACTGGCTTCGTGGAAGACGTAGTCTTCTCCGACTTCATCGGCCACAGCAACGCCTACGCCTTCAACATCGACCAGTACTGGGCCTCCATGAGCGCCCTGGTAGGAAGCGGCGTGGCACTCAGCAACATTACGGCGACGAACTGGCGCGGCGCGCAAGCCAACGGCGCGCAGCGCGGGCCAGTGAAAGTCGTGTGCGCGGACGGCGCGCCCTGCACCGCCATTGACGTCGCGGACGTGAGCATGTGGACGCAGACCGGCAGCAAGAACGTCAACTTGTGCCGCTCGGGCCACGGCAGCGGCGCCTGTCTAAAGAATGGAGACGAGGCGTATAAGCTGGTCACGCAGACGGTGACCACGCCCCCGACGGCGTACGCCGCGCCCACTATGAAGGAGGATTTGGCGACTGCGTGGGGTACGGCGAGTAGTATCCCTATCCCCACGCTGCAGGCGAGTTATTATCCGAGTGTTTTGCCCATCAGTAAGGCGCCGGGGCAGTAGAGGGAGAAGAAAGCAGGTGAGGAGGGAAGGGGTTTCGTGTATATAGCTTTATCTTTGTGGGAGGGGGGGGGGGGGCGGGGGCGAAGTGAATGTCCCCGTGTAGATAACCATTAACTAATGGTAGAAAATACTCGATACCTTGGAGGGCAGGAACGGCTGCCCGGGCGCGCCAGGTAAGCCCGCCTCCCTCCCGTTTAATTTAACTACCTTTGCTTCTCTCCCCAATCTTTCCCCTTTTTTGCCTTGTCCGGGTCACAACGGTTTTTAAT